>CATIWC010003547.1:0-40217 GCA_948472305.1 Vicia faba | reverse complement strand
TTTCTTCCCCTCTTTGCAACCTCAATTCTCTACACCAAATTTTGATTCACACTCAAAGGTATTACTCTAATACATTTCATTAATATTAGTAGATTATCTTAGTTTTTAGTTTTTGTTTTAAATCGTTGTTACAACCACGCAGATATATTTGTTTACGCATTTCAGTCTAGTGTGTTTATATATACACGACTATTGAGTCGAACAATGTAGTTTTTCTATTAGTATTTAAATGAATTTAAAAAGTGAGAATAATTTTGCAGAATATAAGTGAAGTGAATACTGTGGTGAAGAAAAGTGGGAGTGAGCCAGCACCAAAAAGGACTCGTAACGAAACTCCATCAACTTTGCCAGCTTTTAAGGTACAATAAGTGCAACTAACCTTTTAACAATAAGGGAAAGCTCTTTAACCTTTTTTTTTATATATCTTTTTCTTTTTTCTTTTTGTTTCTTTTTTCTTTCAGTCCATGAACACTTTGATATCTATCAAATTTATCAAAATGTATTTCAAAACTTTCTTGCATCTTAGGTCAGAAAGGAAAAGATGGGAGACAGAATCACTGCACTCCAACAATTGGTGTCTCCTTTTGGAAAGGTTGTTAATTAAATTATTCCAAGTGAAAAAAACTTATCATTTTTTTATTTTGTGAATTTATTTTTATATATACATGATGTATTATTATTATTATTATTATTATTATTATTATTATTATTATTATTATTATTATTATTATTATTATTATTATTATTATTATTATTATTATTATTATTATTATTATTATTATTATTAGATGGTTTAATTTTATTGATAAACATTTTAAAAAATGTGTTATTTTTGTCAGACTGATACAGCCTCAGTGCTTTCTGAAGCCATTGAATATATCAAATTTCTTCATGAACAAGTCACAGTAAGTCTCATTATCCATTAATAAAATTTATTATTTATTTTTGAAAACACTAAATTGTAATGTAACCCTAATATCAATAAACTTGATAACATAATATTTTATAGGATTAAAAACTTATTAAACTCAATAACAAAATTTCCATCTTATTTATATGTGCTGTGTTTTTGTTTTTACCAAACAGCTTTTGAGCACCCCGTATATGAAAAGTGGAGCTTCATCAGAGATTCAACAGGTAGAATAAAATATCTTCATACATAGGAATTTATTATTATTATTATTATTATTATTATTATTATTATTATACACATTAATTAATGTTCTAACTTATGCATGTCATAAATGCGAATATTTGCAACTGATATTATCACAACTGTTTTCGGAATAATTTGCACTACAATTTCAGTTCCAGTTGCATAATATGATTTTCCAACCCTAATTGTGTGATAATGCTTTTAAAACATTTTATTAATGCAGAACTCGGGTAAATCAAAAAAATCCGAGGGCGCAAAGCAAGATCTAAGAAGTCGAGGTCTATGTTTGGTACCAATTTCAAGCACATTTCCAGTGACTCATGAAACAACAGTTGATTTTTGGACACCAACATTTGGAGGAACATCAAGATAATTAATGAAGCCAAAACCCTACAACTAGGGCATGCATGTATGTACCTTATCAAACCTAACCGAGTTGGGAATGATAAGATAAAAGAAAAGAGAAGAAACATGAAAAAAAGACAAAGAATGCCCACTTAAAATGTAAAGTTAGTTAGTTCTAATGAGGAAAAATGGAAAAAGAGAGTGGGGGAAAAGGAAATTTTTTTAGTTGAAAGAGAAAGAAAGAAAAACAAGTGACTCTTCAAAAGATACTTATTGATGGGCCAACTACATTTAGAATTATTTAGGGTTTGCAAAATATTTGGGACCATTTAGAATTGTAATAATTGAAGTGTTATGCTTACAAGTCTACGATTAAGATTAGGAATGGGAAAGTCGATTAAAAATAGAGAGTTTAAAAAAATAAAATTAGATTTAACGTAATGAGAGAAAAATACTTAGATTTTACGTGGCGACTACAAAGTTATTGAATCAATATCTAAATCTATTAGAATTTGATCCAAAAACTTTGCAACAACTGCATTTGTGTATCAGTGACTTGCATTAGTTTTAAATTTAAAATATTTATTATTTAGTAGTGTTTATTTTTCATTGTACTTAATTTTAGTGTTATTTGTACTCGCTATTTTATAAACTCATTTTTTAAATTGATTTTTTTTTATATTTTCATTTAATTTTTTTTGGTTGCTACATTTTTTTTTTTGTGTTTTTTAAAATGTATTGATGGAAGAAAATAAAGGAGGTGCTTTACTAATTTTTGATGCTATATACATTGTGAATAGAGCTGGCACTAACTTTAGCTCAAGAAAAAAAAAGGAAATTAATTTGAAGGAATCATTGAAAAATAGAAATATTAAGTAGAAGGAGTAAGTGAAGGGATACTTCATTTGATTGGAAATCTCACTTTTATTTGTGGAATCATTGAAAAATAGAAATATTGTAGAAGGAGTAAGTGAAGGGATACTTCATTTTATTGGAAATCTCACTTTTATTTGTTTATATCATTGGAATAAGTAAGTGGAAGTCAGAGGGGGTCCACACATTCTTACTTTAGTTTTTTAAATATTTTTTCAATTAAAATGTTTATTATTTTGCACAAGAATTTAATTAGAAAAAGATATTTATATTTTTTAGATGCTTTTTCCACATGCTTTATGCTTTATACCGAATGGCCACACATAGGGGCTTCTATTGGAAGTATGTGTATAAAGAAAAAAAAAATATTAATCATCATTATTTATATTATATCCTAATTTTTTTTTTTTGAAGAGGACACATATGGTCCTAGTTTTGAATAAAGTATATGCCCGTCATTATCAATTTTGTTTTACTTTCTAAAATAAACGAAGACTCTAGGAGAAAATCATATAAACCTATATAAAAAAATGTTTATGCTTAGGTTTAAAGAAAGTATATTTTCTACTTCTAGGATTATCATTAAAAGGTAATAATTACTTTAAGATAAAGCAAAGATTAATTTTTATGCACTTAGAAATAAAAATAGATTGGATTTAGATATTTTCGTCACACTTATATTCTATATTAAATTATAGAGAATATGACGAGTTCTATTTCATATTAATGGTCTAGATTTAATTTTCAGTGATATTTTAGGATATGAAAGATTAATAAATTTTGCACTAAACTTTCACCGATGGAAGTTGGCCTTTGAAATATCAGGATATGAAATGATCAACAAATTTTGCACTTAGCTTTCAATGATGGAAGTTGGCCTTTGAAATATCCAGAGTCTCGTTTTTCATTGAGCTTTCACTGGTGGAGATTGGCCTTTGAAATACCCTGAGTTTTATTAGAATAAGTAAGACTAGTTTTAATTTAATAGAATAAGAAAGATCGTCCTTAAATGTAGAACTTAAATGTTCAATTTTTCTTGTATAAATAGAGCATCATACTCCATTTTCAAAAATTAGTCAAAAACAGTTTCACATTATATAAATTTATGTATCTATTATGGTATTCAAAGCTTATTTTGCCACCAACGTGGCTTCATAGATCCTTTTTCTCATAGATCCTACATTTTCGTCTTTCGCTACAAACTCGTCGTGTTTCTCTATTGGCGAGTTCGTCATCACCAACACTCTCATCTACGACATCGACTATTCTTTTGGCTACTTTCAACTACAAATTTACAGAAAAATTAGATGATAAGAACTATCTAGTGTGGTTTGCAGCAGTTGAACCGATGCTCCGAGCGCACCGTCTTCATCATTATTGTGTTGCTCCACGAATTCCTGACCAGTTCTTATCGGAAGCAGATCGTCCAGCTGGTAACATGAATCATGCATTCAATATTTGGGAAGTGCAAGATCAATTGCTCCTCTCGTGGCTTCAATCGTCACTTTCTGCATTGCTTCTACCTAGCATCATTGGCTGCAGTCACACGTGGCAGCTTTGGGATCAGATTCACCATAATTTCCATTCTAAAGTCAAGGCACAAGCACGACAACTGAGATTTGAGTTACGGACACTGAAGAAAGGTACAAACACTATTACTGAATTTGTTTGCGTCCGCGAAGTGCACAGAAATATCAAAGTAATATAAAAGATTGTCGAACCATGGAGACCAATGTCAACCTACCGTAATCTATCGTCACTTTGTAAAGCTAAGGCTAATGAATAATTGATTAAGGGGAACAAAAGTACTAAATGCTAAAGGTTTGAAAATAATACTAAAACGAGGTCGGGATATGATTTCGCGTTCCTGAAGGACTTATAGAAAACAAGTACTAATAATGACTATAACTTAGTTCCGTAGAATATACTAACTTAAAGACTTCGTCTCACGCTATCGCGTTATTAACTAAAGCCATAATTCCTAGTCCCAAGATTTTTCTCTCGCTCGCCCGGGTAACTAAGAAATATATTTCAAAAGCCAATTATATTTTAAACGTCTCTAAAGCGCTTTCGTTGTATTTAGATATGTTGCCTAATTTCGCACTATCCGGTTCGCTCCTCACGCTCTTGTGGTCTCGGCTTAAACCTTAATTAATTTCCCACTCTCGTGGCAAAATCATGTTAAATAATCTTTCACTCTCGTGACAAGGCTATTTAAATTAGACATGGAAATTAAAACCAAAATAGAATTCTAATCATAAATTTGCACCTATTATTTTCTATCGAGTTTGTTGGCAACAACAGTCCTCATACACCGGACTTAAGACTATTTAGCCAAAAATGTTACTAATTAAAAACACATGAATAATTATAGTTACGATTAAAAACGACATAGCAATTAAATTTAAAAAACAAAAATAGTAATAATAAATAATGCGATAAAAAAGAATAGCAATGATAATAATAATAAAGCGGTATAATGAAGAACCTGTAAATGCAGAAAATGGAAACAAAGAAAACTTGAATTGAAATAGCCGACAAACTTAGATCTGATACATAAATTAAATGGTAGAAATAAATCCTATAACTTATTTGGTAATAGTCCCTCTATATGGAGAACTATTAACTTTTACATTCTAAGAAAAAGCTATGAAGGAAAAATGATTGAAAAATAGACGAGAGAGAGCCCTATTTATAGCTTTGGAGACGCGCGGGAGTTGGGATATTTTCTCCTCGGAATTTCCTTCGGACTGAAGAAATCTCAGTGTAACGGTCGTTACACTCCTGAACTAGGGGTAAGGCTTCTGTGGCAGGGGTGTAACGGTCGTTACACTCCTGCTTTTGAGGAAAGGCTTGCGTGGGAGGGTGTAACGGTCGTTACACTCCTTTTGGCCAATGTGTAACGATCATTACACTCCCTTAGGTCAATGTGTAACGGTCGTTACACTCCCTTAGTGGATTGGGCCAGCGCTTCTTTTCTTGGGCTTTTTGCTTTTAGTGCACCCTATTCTACCACACACCCCTCAATTGCATAATTGCTCTTGATTAGCTTGACTTTTCTCGACTTTCTTCGCACATGCCTTGCAAACATCAAATTCCTGTAAACATAGAAAATACCAGCATAATACGAATAAAGAGTAATTTAATTAATTAAAGTAGATACATAATTTATGTTAATCAAGCCAAATAAACTATACATTTCCGTGTTATCAAATACCCCCACACTTAAACCATTGCTTGTCCTCATGCAATCGACCAACACGGTAAAAGGAATGATAAGAGAGCTTTGAAATAAGGGCACAATACGACTCATAATCATACATAGTTTCTAGGCTAATGTTAGTTTGATAGGTACTAAGTATTCAATACCAAGGATACTGTAACGATACAATGTTCAAAGACTCCCACTTTATGCAAACCAATTCGAATCATGCCATTATAACTCAACCTATATCCCTCGTTTTTATTTCACTCTATTCATTCAAGATCAATCACATTAAGCCCGTTATCTGTACACGCACATAGTAGGGGAAATCGGTTAGCGACTATGATCCTTTTATTTTCTTTAGCACGGGGTTCTGGTATTTAAGCGGTGTAACCCTTTTTCCCAACTGCGGTTGCGGGGGATCGGACCGTAGCCCGCCCTACCAAGTCCAGTACCAATGACCTCTGGACCAACCAACAATGGGTTCTTATTATTAAATTCTTACAGGCTTAACAACCGTTGGGCTAAATGACCGGGTGAGGGGTCACCTAACTTAGAAGGTTATTTTCCAATTAAATCATTTATTTATTAAAAATAGGATCATTCACTTATATTCATCGACTGCCTACGTAGTTTGTGTTTAAGATGGTGTTGACTGCTAATATAAACTACTTAAGAGCTACTTTGAAAACTTAAGCCTAAGGTCTTGACATAATGGGTACCCAAATTGATATCATATAATGAGGGATTTAGGGTGTCATAGCGGTATCGATTTTATCGAAACTTTCCCAAGTCTCTCTAACAAAGCCTAGACAACCTATAAACTTTCAGAGTGTGGTTCCGTGAAAAAAAGAAAATTTTTGTTGGAGGCTAGAGTTTTAAAAATATGTGGAAATTCGAGAACAACTGAAAACAGGCGTACAGACTTCACAACATATGCTATGACTCGACCAAATACCGAAAACAAGTAAAATTCTAAAAACATGAAATAAACTTAGAAAACGATCAATCAAACTAAAAAAAAGATAAATGGAAAACGATAGAGTTCCTCCCCCACACTTAAACCAAACATTGTCCTCAATGTTTTGATAAAAGGTGGAAATAGGAAAGACGGAACTTGTATGAATGCTATTTATGGGCTATCACGACCAAATCTTCTGCTATCATACTCATCAAAGGTGTCACCATCTGCAACGACATTCATAGGGAATGTGCGTGGGCACCGGTGCTCTTCGAGATGATCATCTATAAATTTTCCGCCTAGAGATTTCCAAGACGTGAGAAGCAACCCATATCTTTATTTTCTGCAAATTCAGACAATAAAAACAAAACATTAAATTAAAAGCTCGTGCGTTGCCTCCTGCGCAGCGCTTTGTTTAACGTCGATAGCTCGACGGGTCAGGAGTGCAAGCACTCATGGTGGTTCTCTCGAGAATGACTCCTCGGTTGAACTTTTAGTAGTTATAGTTTTCCATGGCCACTTATAAAGCCATCTCACATATCTCTCACCTTTTATTTTCTTTCTTCTGTGGGGTGGGTTCATTCTTTTGAACTTGTGGTGGTGGTTCTGGATCTATCCTAAGTATCATATTTTCATGTTTGGGCTTAGTGATTTCATCCACCACCTCAAGGGTTAACCTTACTCTCTTAACAGTAATTATATCCTTAGTTTCATGGTCCTCTAATTTTCTCTTTTTATGCAAGACTTCAAACAAGGGTGCATTGGTGTGGATATTTTCCAATACCTCCATATATGTCTTAGGTTGGGAGTCTACCTGATCTTCCATAAAACTTTTTGAGAAAGTAAACAATGGGGTTATAGCGATGAGGAACAACAACATGTGCTTCCTTCTTTACCTCTTCTATAACCTCCCTTTCAGATGGTGTTGGAGGATTTTTTTCAATCTTTACTCTTTTCTCGTTGGAACTCTCCTCAACCACATCATCACTCTCCTCAACCTCATTATCACTCTCCTTAGGATTTTGAATTTGTTTTTCACTACTGGTTGTTACAACATCCATTTTCTCCTCAGGGAAGGGTCCTAGAGGGTTTTGTTCAAGCTGGGAGATTTTAGTCTCTAAGGCTATGTTGTGAGTCACGAGCGACTCAACCACAATCGTCAGTTGCCTAAGGTTTTCACTATTTTGAAGACTTTGTTTGCTAAACTCTTCGTTCTGGACAATTTGTGTCTCTATAAAATGCTCCATCATAGATTATAACCTAGAGTGAATTATCGTCGTATCAGAATCCTCCATTGATGTTTCAAAGTTTAAATCATGTGATTCTTCTGATTCTTCAAAGTGAGTTAGAGTCGCATTTTATGTTTCCACAAAGCGCTCTGCCATCATAGATATTTCATTAAAATTTTCCATTAATATTTCGAGTTCGGATTTATAGGATTCTTGCGGTCTTCTCGAAATATTAGGTGTAGTGATTGTAGGGGAAATTTGGTTGAGGATAAGTTTGGTTGGAATTAAAATATTCTTGCGATTCCTCAAAATGTTAGGATTGGTAGTTGGAAAGGTAATTCGGGTGAGAATGAGTTTGTGATGCATTGAAATTCTCTAATAGTATTTCGAAGTTGGATTTATGGGGTTCTTGTGATTCCGCGAAATACTCGGAATGGGAGTTGTAGAAAAAATTTGGGTGATACATAGTAATTGGGACAAGATTTCCTTAGTCTATGGTGTAACAACGAAATAACAATATTGACTGTTGGTCCTCGGCAACGGCGCCAAAAACTTGATGCGTCTACAAGTGCACAGAAATATCGAAGTAATATAAAAGATTGTCGAACCACAGAGACCAATGTCAACCTACCGTAATCTATCGTCACTTTGTAAAGCTAAGGCTAATGAATAATTGATTAAGGGGGGAAAAGTACTAAATGCTAAAGGTTTGAAAATAAACTAAAACGAGGTCGGGATATGATTTCGTGTTTCTAAAGGACTTATAGAAAACAGGTACTAATAACGACTATAACTTAGTTCCGTAGAATATATTAACTTAAAGACTCTGTCTCACGCTATCGTGTTATTAACTAAAGCCATAATTCCTAGTTCCAAGATTTTTCTCTCGCTCGCCCGGTAACTAAGGAAATATATTTTGAAATCCAATTATATCTTAAACGTATCTAAAGCGCTTTTGTTGTATTTAGATATGTTACCTAATTTCCACTATCTGGTTCGCTCCTCACGCTCTCGCGGGTCTCGGCTTAAACCCTTAATTAATTTCCCACTCTTGTGGCAAAATCATGTTAAATAATCTTTCACTCTCGTGAAAAGGATATTTAAATTAGACTTGGAAATTAAAACCAAAACAGAATTCTAATAATAAATTTGCACCTATTATTTTCTATCGAGTCTGTTGACAACAACGGTCCTCATACACCGGACTCAAGACTATTTAGCCAGACATGTTACTAATTAAAAACGCGATGAATAATTATAGTTACGATGAAAAACGACATAGAAATTAAATTTGACAAAAAAATAGTAATAATAAATAATGCGATAAAAAAGAATAGAAATGATAATAATAATAATAATAAAGCGGTAAAATGAAGAACCTGTAAATGCGGAAAATGGAAACAAAGAAAACTTGAATTGAAATAGACGACAAACTTAGATCTGATACATCAATTAAATGGTAGAAATAAATCCTAAAACTAATTTGGTAATAGTCCCCCCTATATGGAGAACTATTACTTTTACATTCTAAGAAAAAGCTATGAACGAAAGTTGGTTGAAAAATGGACGAGAGAGAGAGAGAGAGAGAGGAGAGAGAGAGAGGAGAGAGAGAGAGAGAGAGAGAGAGAGAGAGAGAGAGAGAGAGAGAGAGAGAGAGAGAGAGAGAGAGAGAGAGACGTATTTATAGCCTTGGAGACGCGCGTGAGTTGAAATATTTTCTCCTCCGGAATTTCCTCTGTAGCGACTGCTACGTACTGAAGAACTCTCAGTCTAACGGTCGTTACACTCCTGAACTTAGGGTAGAGCTTGCGTGGCAGGGTGTAACGGTCGTTACACTCCTGCTTTTGAGGAAAGGCTTGCGTGGCAGGGTGTAACAGTCGTTACACTCCTTTAGGACAATGTGTAACGGTCATTACACTCCCTTAGGTCAATGTGTAACGGCCGTTACACCCCCTTAGTGGATTGGGCCAGTGCTTATTTTCTTGGGCTTTTTGCTTTAAGTGCACCCCAAATGCATAATTGCTCTTTATTAGCTTGAATTTTCTCAACTTTCTTTGCACATGCCTTACAAACATCAAATTCCTGAAAACATAGAAAATAATAGCATAATACGAATAAAGAGTAATTTAATTATTAAAGTAGATACTTAATTTATGTTAATCAAGCCAAATAAACTATACATTTTCGTGTTATAAAAAACCCCCACACTTAAACCATTGCTTGTCCTCAAGCAATCGACCAACACGGTAAAAGAAATGATAAGAGAGATTTGAAACAAGGGCACATCACGACTCTTAATCATACATGGTTGCTAGGCTAATGTTAGTTTGATAGGTACTAAGTGTTTAATACCAAGGATACCGTAACGATACAATGTTCAAAGACTCCCACTTTATGCAAACCAATTCGAATCATGCCATTTTAACTCAAGCTATATCCCACGTTTTTATTTCACTCTATTCATTCAAGCGCAATCACATTAAACCCGTTATCTGTACACGCACATAGTAGGGGAAATCGGTTAGCGACTATGATCCTTTTCTTTTCTTTAGCACGAGGTTCTGGTATTTAAGCGGTGTAACCCATTTTTCCCACCTGCGGTTGCAGGGGATCGGACCGTAGCCCGCCCTACCAAGTCCAGTACCAGTGACCTCTGGACCTACCAATAATGGATGCTTATTATTAAATTCTTACAGGCTTAACAACCGTTGAGCTAAATGACCGGGTGAGGGTCACCTAACTTAGAAGGTTATTTTTCAATTAAATCATTTATTTATTAAAAATAGGATCATTCAATTATATTCATCGACTCCCTACGTAGTTTGTGTTTAAGATGGTGCTGACTGCTAATATAAACTAATTAAGAGCTACTTTGAAAACTTGAGCCTAAGGTCTTGACATAATGGGTACCCAAATTGATATCACATAATGAGGGGTTTAGGGTGTCATAGTGGTATCGATTTTATTGAAACTTTCCCAAGTCTCTCTAACAAAGCCTAGACAACTTATAAACTTTCAGAGTGTAGTGCCGTGAAAAAAAGAAAATTTTTGTTGGAGGCTAAAATTTTAAAAATACGGGGAAATTTGATAACAACTGAAAACAAGCGTACAGACTTGACAACATATGCTATGACTCGACCAAATAACGAAAACAAGTAAAATTCTAAAAACATGAAATAAACTTAGAAAATGATCAATCAAACTAAAAAAAGATAAATGGAAAGCGATAGAGTTCCTCCCCCACACTTAAACCAAACATTGTCCTCAATGTTTTAATAAAAGGTGGGAATGGGAAAGACGGAACCTGTATGAATGCTATTGATGGGATATCACGACCAAATCTTATCCTATCGTACTCATCAAAGGTGTCACCACCATCAACGACATTCGTAGGGAATGTGCGTGGGCATCGACTCCTTTCGAGATGATCATCTATAAATTTTCCGCCTAGAGATGACCAATTTCTGAGGAGCAATCCATATCTTTATTTTCTGCAAATTCAGGCAATAAAAACAAAACATTAAATTAAAAGCTCGTGGGTTGCCTCCCGCGCAGCGCGTTGTTACATAAAATCATGTTTAAACACCCTTGTCAAATAACATATTGAAGCAAACCGCACAACTTATACGAATGTATTTTAAGTAATCGAGGGAGAATGGTGTAGTTTCATTAGTCTACATAAAAAGTGGAGAAAATAGAATGTCATGCGATTTAAAATGTAATAGCAAACTTAAACATTAATATTTTTATTGTAAACATTTCATGACATAATACCTACTTGATCCCAAGAATCAACAATACCAGCAGAGATAATGTTTAACATGTATTTTATGACATAATATCCACACCCATATCTCTTTTTTTGTTTCCTCGTCTACAAATTTAAACATTCCATGAATATATTACCAAACATGCATGTAACTATTTATAAATTAATGTCACAAGTAAACCATTTACCGAAGGCGTACAAAATACGAGCTTTTTCAAGAATTATTCATAATATAGTGTCACTCCACAACCCTGTATATTTAAAATGATTTTAAAATATTACACGATAAACTAATTATAAAGTCAAAGAAAATATTACTAAAAGTATCATAAATATAAACATACCTAGAAATAATTTGTTTTCATCTTAGGTTTAAGTGGATAGTGTAAGGGATGCAATGTAGTTACCCTAGTCGTCCGAAGAGATTTGATGATCAAATGAAAATGGTTATTGAATGAACACGAGCATATATAATTATTATTTGGTAAAACATGTAAACTAACTATAATAGAGAAACCACAATTTCAAAATTAATCACTGTTGTACCCCAAAATTTTCTCTCTCATTTATCTAGAATTTGCTCACAAGATCTCCTTGGGCTCAAGACTGCACTAGGGTTTGATCAGCTCAAGACACCTCCTTATGTACTGATGACCAAAAATAGGGTTTGAGTTTGCACAAGGATTTTTGAACTTCCAATGCCCCATATGACTTTAATGGATCATTATGGACCCCCAAGACTACTCATGCCAAGTTTCAAGCCTTGGATCACTCTTTTGCTCAGTCAATTGAACAGTTGACCTAAAAATCAGTTATATTGGGGAAAAAGTCAACTATAGCCAATTTACAGTCAAACTTCATAATTTTTGACCCACGTCAACATTTTAAACTCATATGTATCATTTGATCAAGTTTGGACCATAATTCCTCAGGAAATTTGATCAAATCTCCAAAAGGGCAAAATGGTCAAAATTAGGGTTTTGACTGGGAAAGGGCAATTTCTGATTTTTGACCTAGCAAATGGTCAATTGGTTTAAGGCATGATCTAAATAGTCCAATTGCATAATTTTTACCTAATGACATGGTTCAAAACATTTCAAATCCATTGGATTGACATATGAATTTTGCAGTCAACTGATCAAAAGTCAACTGTACACTGAAAAGTCAAACTTTGACTTTTTTGGTCAAATTCAAGTGCCAAAGATAATAATTCATCAAAACATGTCAAAATATGAAACTTATTCACAAAGAAATAAAAAATTCAAGATTTCATTTTGAAAAGTCAAAATTTCTAAACTTAGAAATTTTTCTAAGTGTTAGAAATTTCATGTTTTTTCATTACTTTGAGCCAATTTTTCACCATGATGCAAGATGATTCAAGAGAAACTTCCAACATAAAAGTTGTATGTCTCCATGAAATATACAACTTTTCTTCACACAACTTCTTCCAAAAGTTCTTGGATCTCAAGTTATAATTTTATGAATACATGCTCATGAACTAAAAAAGACTTAGTGAAATTTTGCCCTAGTTAGGCAGATTTTTTGACCTAACTTCATGGAAAAGTTTCACATAGTTACAAGGGGAATCTTCGAAAGCAATTCAAAGATGGATTGTAGAGCATATTTCAAGCTTTTCAAAATGTCAAAGAACTCCTTGATATCATTCTTGAGTAGTGAGAATCAAAGAGTTGAAGTTGGTGTTTTGTCACTTGAATTACAAGACATTTTGTGATGAACAAAAATTCAATTTCAAACCTATGCTGCACAATCTTGTTTTGCAGGATTCTAAACCTCAATATCTCTCCATAATCAGAAGATTACACTTGCTTTTGAGCTATTATCCAAGTGTTCCAAGCATTGTCCAAGCCAATTTTCCATTTTTGGAAGAAAGCTACCATTCCATTCTTGAAAAGTTGCTTTAATCACAAAGTCAACTTGTCTTGAGCTTCTAACTTGTTCTTTCTGCACACATAACTTTTATAAACCAAAATCAATGTGTCTAAGACCTAAGAAAGTTCAGAACATGCTTGTACAATACTTGAGATTTGTCATTTCACTTTTCTTCAAAAGCAAGTTATAGAGCCATAACCCTATAACTCAAACCTGGAGTGATTTTGTGCTCTAATCTTTTCCATACATATTAACAAGTTTATTTCAAGCTAAGACACGATTTTCAAGCATCCAAAAATTGTCCCAAACACCTTTGTTTCCCAAGACTGCTCAACTTGACAGTTTTGAGACAAAACTCTCCATCTCCATTTCCACTCGTGCGTTTTGATTCTTAATCATTCAAACACCTTACATATATCATACACAAGTGATCCAGGCCCCTGTTTCAAGACTGTAACCCCTACATCACTGTCCACCATTTTCAAATATCAAGCTTGCAGGTTGACTTGAGTAAGGAGATTCAGGGACTTTCAAAGTAAAGTAAGAGTTGGAATACACTCAAGGAGGTCCAGGCAAGCTAAACAGATCATCAGGCCATATCCAAAGTTGCTCAAACTTCATTCACGACTCCAGCTGCAAGAGGTAGGTTTTCAAACTTCTATCTCTTCATACATGCATCATTTGAGTTTGACTTGTGAAGATAAAATGTAGATACCATTGCCACGAAGCTGTACATATCCATATTTTACATTTTTATGGCATGAGCTTAGAGAATTTTAGGGGTGAAGTTTTCTGCAATTTTTAGGTTTTGAATTAGGGTTAGAAAAATTCTCATTCATCTTTGATTCTTAGCTTAAGTTGTTTATATGTTTGAATTCGTGGGAAAAAATGCCACAACTTTCATGTTTGAACTTTTCATTTTTGTTGAGAGATGAAGAAGATACATGTCCTTTGGCTGGAGGTTGAAGATGAAGTCTTCAGGACACATTTTGCCTTACATATTTATTGTTTCATTTATATAAACGGATGTATAGTCATCCCAGTGATAAGGCAGCGTGCTGGTAACCCAGAGGGCGTGGGTTCAACACCCAGCGCACTACCTTTTTCATTTCTCACATTTTTTCACTTTTTTTTTTGTTTCCAAACAAGCAATGCTTGGGCTTCCAGCTTTGGCCTGATGATGTTTTTTCTTTTACTAACCCCCATGATTTACTTGTGCACCCCTGGCCTAATTTCTTTTACTATTTTCTTTTTTTTATAATTATTTCTTCTTTAATATTTTTATTTATTATTATTATTATTATTGTTATTATTATTATTATTCTCATTAAACATGAAAAAATCCAAAAAATATTTTATTTACTCTTATTCATTTTATTTTCTTATAAAACAAAAAATATTAAAAACATTTTCTTTTAACAAATTAATTTCTCTTTTAAATAATTAAATATTTAGACTTAGGTTTAATAATTATTTTATTTTCTTAATTAAAATTAATTTAGAATTTAGTTTTCATTTAATTATTTAATTTTTACTTTTTATTATTATTTAACTTAAAACCCTTTTTCTTCATAAAAACCCTAAAAAATCTTTTTAATTTAATTTCTTTTCTCAATTAGTTTAAGTCAAATTTATTTTAATTTTAACTAATCATTTTTTAATAGGGTTTAGGTTAAACCCTTTTATTAAAACCAAACAAAAATCATCTCTCTTTCTTTATATTCTTGTATTTATATATTTATTCAATTATTTGTACATATTCAATATGGTTGTAATAGATAATTATGTTTAATTTTCTTGCAAAATCCCCATTGGTAATTTGTACACCCCCTCCCATAAGTATTGTAATAGTGTAGTAATTTTAAATTTCGCAATTTATTGCTTTATATACAAATGCTAGTAATTAGGGTTTGTATGGAATGACTAAAACCAATACTTAGCAAAACCCTAATTCAAAAATAAATCAAGCATGAAAACAATACACTTGCACACAAGCACCCCTAGGGTAAGATCCACTTGGTTGCCTTACAAAAATGGCCATATTACGCATGTGAGATATCTTAGCAAAACAAACAAAATACAAGATCATAGTCCCTCGATGACGCTATCTAAAATTACCTTACAAATGATCTTTGTCCCTCAAAAAGAATGCTAAGATACCTTGCAACATTGTTAATCATGGTTATACGATGACCCACGCCCATCCCGTTTACATCCAAAGATAGGGTTGCTTACCAAATCAATGGTAAGACAACAATGTCAAAGGAAAAGAAAATGAACAAGAAAGACATTTGAGTAGGTAGATTGCTCCTAATTACTTGCTCCATTTCAAAACAAACTTCCTTGCTATTTTCAAAACAATCACATACACTTCCAAACGTCCTACAAAATTGAAAACATTTTCAAAAGATCAAATATCTTTGTATACATTCTTACAAACGAGAATCATTACAAAGATTGCCTAAACAATGGCCTCTTTACAAAATACTTTCAAAAATCACATCTAGCACAATTTCAAACAAAAAGCAAGTGATATAGAAAGTAACTAAGAGCCCATGGAAAACCATGGATGAAAAGTGTGTTAATACCTTCCCTTTTCATAATCTACCCCCCGAACTCAAGAAACAGTCTCAAAGGTCTTTCCTGTGCTTTTTCACCTTTCCTTTTGGATAAAATAAAAGTCGGTGGCGACTCTTGCTAACCGCGACATTTGCGATCAAACGCAAAACCTTCAAGTCAGTTCTCCCACCGCATCATACTCACTCATGGATAAATGGTGATAAGTAATAGTATTTTCCACCACTTATTTGTGATGATATGTATGTTTCAATCGTTTTTGGAGAATTATTTGTAAATCGAATACAAAATGGACCCAAGAATCTATAAATATCTTATTTATTTAATTCTATACAAATACGTGAATGTACCTAAATGATTAAACAAAATTGAAAAAGTAAGTGAGGAGATAGTTCTATACAAAACGGTGAATGTATCATAATGAGACATTCAATTATATACTTACATGCACCAAACTGGTAGTATCCGTACGTCCAACCACTCACTTCCAAAGACCAAATCCCCTATATCTCTAGGATTGGCATATGAATTCTCTAACTCTTGATCATGTTCTAGATGAAGAGGAATTAAATCATTCTTATCCATAACGTGACAGAACAATTTGGTAAATGATTCTTCAGAAAGAGCTAATTGTTGGAGGGAGATATTAGGAGCATTGATACATAGTGTAGGAATAAGTACCTTTATGAGAGGCACACCACTTATCCACCTAAAACCTTAAGGTATATTGGGGGGGAGATACTAGGAGCATTGATACATAGTGCAGGACTAGGCACCTTTGTGAGATACACACCACTTATCCACCTAAAACCTTAAGGTTTTAGGTGGGTAAGTGGTGTGCCTCTTACAAAGGTGCTTATTCATACACTATGTATCAATGCTCCTAGTATCTCCCTCCAATATGGTATCAGAGCCTTTGGTTCGAGAAATGGACCAGAAGAGACTTGTATCGAAATGCACCCAGGAAGTGGTGTTCCATTGTAAGGTACAAGTGGGGGAGCATTGTGGACTCACACTTGAAGGGGAGTGTTGAAATAATATAGTGTGATACGATGGAAGAACTTACTGTTTTTGGAATGCTGGTTTGCATTTTGCGTTTGTGTTTGCAAAATGTCGCGGTAAGCAAGAGTCACCACCGATGTTTATTTTATCCAACAAGGAAAGGAAAAAAGCACAGAAAAATTTCTTTTTTGAGATATTTCTGAGTACGGGGGGTAGATTATAGAAAGGGAAGGTATTAACACCCTTTCTATCCGTAGTTATCTACGGGCTCTTAGGTACTTGCTCATCATTTTCAAAATTGTTTTCTTTGTGCTTGTGGTTTTTGAAAAGCTTTTGTTTTGACTTCGATTTAACTCTTGCTTTTGTCTTCAAGAGTGTAATGAAGTGTTTTTGAAAACTTGTTTGTAAAAGAGTGTAAGTGTGAAAAAAGTTTTGTTTTGGATGAGCAAGTATCTAAGAACTAATCTACTTACTCGAAAAAAGAATCGTTCTATGCTTCTTTCCTTTAGACAATGCTATCCCACTATTAGTGAGTGAGTAGCACCGTCGTTGGAGTTTGAGGGTCAATTCGAAAGGGACATACGGTCACTAAAGTAATGTTAGGACGTCTCAGCGGTAACCCTAATGTCTTAGATCATTTATCCGAGGCAACGATATCCGAGGCAACCTTTCCGAGGCAACTTTGATCTTTTAGACAAGAGGGCGACCTCTATGACAACCTATACTCAATGACCGTTTACGAAGGCAACCAAGTGGGAGTGTACCCTAGGAGTGAGCATGTGCGAGTGTGTTGATTTCAGTTATTTTTATCTTTTCACATGTTTAGGGTGATCTAACTGTTTTAAAATCAGACATTCATTCTTGTCATGCAAACCCTATTATCAAACATCTAACAGTTGAATATTTGCAGAAATTAAAGGTGCAGAGATTAAACTACGCTATTACAAGGCGTCGGGTATTTACATCGCCAAACACAAACCCTTTGAAATTTAAAAGCGGTAAAAATAAATAAATGTCCTAATTTAAATTATTACAAACCGGGAGCAGATACAATAATTGAATAAAAAATAAAGCGCGCGAGAAACTTGAATCGAATGCGAAACTAGGGTTTTGACCCTCCTAATTAAAAGAAAATGTTTTTGTTGTTTTTAATATTTTTTAAGAAAAGAAATTAATTCCTAAGATTAAATGCTAAATTAATTAGTTAATTAAATTAATTAATGAAAAATAATTAATAACATATTTTTGGTTTTTTTGGTTATTTAGGAAAGAAATAAAATAATTAAATTAGTGTTAAAACCTAATGATTCTAATTAATTTTAAATATTTACAAAAATCAATTAAAGTTATCTAACATAAATAACCTAATTATTTTAATTAATATTTATTGATGAAAATTAAAAGTTCTGATTTTTATTGGATAAAAATATTTTTGGTGATTTTTTTGATAAAAAGAAAATAATTTTTGGGTTAGTAAATAAATAATTAAATGAAATAAACAAAATATGAAAAAGAGAGAGATGGGCCTGAATTAGGGGTGTGAATAGCAGGAATTCTGGCCCAATTGGAGAAGGTCCATTTGACTTTCTTGATCTTGCGCATGTGCATTGACTTGGTCTATGGTGTGCCTTC
This sequence comes from Vicia faba, assembly GCA_948472305.1. NCBI lineage: Eukaryota > Viridiplantae > Streptophyta > Magnoliopsida > Fabales > Fabaceae > Vicia > Vicia faba. Next base: position 21,578 of record CATIWC010003547.1, on the reverse strand, counting down.
AATGGTGGCCACCAGATCTGACCATCTGGCCATCTGGCGTGTTGATGAGGAAGGTCCATGGTGGGTGCCTGACTTATGCATGCATTGGATTACCTGAAATAAATGAGAAAAATGGCAAATGTTGGAGGCAGGGATCGAACCCCTGACCTCCAGCCTCATAACGCCTTAAGCATACACCTGGTGACCACTGGGCTATGTTGTTTTGATTGTTAATATATTACAAAATAATAATAATATAAAAAAACAAATGCTAGTGGACAATTCAGAAAAACGCGCGTCAATGTTTGAACGGGCCAGTAGGGGAGTGACACGCCTGCTTCTTCTTCCCTGCACCGTGGCTAAAAATTCAAATATCTATACCCACGGACAAACGTCCATCGCTACAGGCCTTGCTCGTTCCAAAATCTTCAACAGGCCACATAAATGGAATCTAACACCATGGTTAGATTCGTCTCGTCTTCCTGATCACAACCATACCCATTGCTAGGGCCAATTGTTCCTGAAATCAAAAACCCTAAAAAACTCCAAAAAAAACCTAACAATGGTGATTCACGGCACATGTCATATAAATGAAATTGAATAATGCCAAAAGCTTGCAAACATCATGGTGATCAAGATTATGCCATTATTTTACACCATGGATGCAAGAATAAAGCTTTTCGAATTCAAGAAAAGGGTGATACCACTACGGACTTACAGTGCGTGGGAGGGCTTGAAAACACTTTGTTTTGATTGCTTTAGGTTGTGGAGAGTGCCAGGAAACGATTGGGAAAGATACCAAGCCTTGAGGATGCTTCGAAGTGGGACTTTGATCTCACACTTTTCTTTGATTGTTTTGAATCTGATTCTTGCTATGCGCCTGATTTCTAACCCTTGTTTTGATCTTCCTCGCCTCCTTATGTATCAAGAAATACATTCGGGTTAATAGTTGTGTCCAAATCTTCTTCTTTCAATGCTTTGGATATTTATTTGATTTGCTTTGAAGATCTTTCCAAACATGGCTTATTTTGAATCTTTTTGTGCACTCTAAGGCTTGTCATGAATTTGAGTGATGCTAGCTGTAATTGGAACCTGAAGCAAGCACAAAATCCCTTGTTATCAATGCTTTGGATTTTTATTTGATTTATTTTGATTTAAATCAAATTAATTCAAATAAAAATCAAAATAATTAATAAAAATATGATATGGACAAGTGGAAAAGGCTAGGGCACGTGGGCTATGATGCCAACTCAAAACAAGTGAAAAAGAATGGGCCCATTTGGCAAAATTTGAAGTTTTGGGGATAGTTAACTTTTGGCAATTTTGCAAAAAAGGTCAATTTCAACAATGCATAACTTCCTCAATTTTGACTCTTTGGAGGTTTTCTTGGATTTTTTAGAAATCTTGAGATGTCCTCAAATCAACCCGTTTGGACTCATCTCAATTTGATATTCCATGCTCATGTATCAAGCTTTGACAAAAAAGGTGTTTTTGTTGACTTTTCAAAATGACCTATAATGTCCAAATTCATAACATCTTGTGAGTACATATTTTGAACTTGGGAGATGAAGATGGATTGTAGTGCATTGCATCCTCTTCAAAATGCGCTTTGGATGGGTCATTTCTCATAAAGTATGAGAAAGTTATGTTTGGTCAAAGTTGAGTTGACTTTTCCTACAAAACCCTAATTTAGCAACTTTTGGTTCTTGATGAATTATGAGCAATACTTGATGAATCATGATCAAACCTTTATCAAATGATGAAATATACTTCAAAATGAGAATTTTGACCAAAAATCTTGAAGTTTGACTGTATGTAGGCCACAATTGACTTTTGCCCTAGCACAATCGATTTTCAGGCCTTTGAGCAATTGACTGAGCAAACTTTCTCCGTAGGGATTGAAACTTGACATGGATGATCTTGAGAACATATTAGGACATTGGTGATAATTTGGGACCACTTGGACTCAAGGATCTTGATGCAACATGAAACCCTAATTTGGGGTAGATTGCCTTAAGAGAGAGCTTGTCTGGCCAACCCTTGTACTACCTTGAGCAATTTGGAGATCATTCTTGAAATGTTTTGAGAAATATGAGAGGGTAAATTTTGGGGTACAACATATAGCAAGTGTGAGTAAGTGGGGAAATAGTCCCACATTGGATAGGAATGTGGAAACTTAAGCATATATAAGTGGGAGAACCCACTCACCTATCACCTTAAGGTTTTAGGTGGATAAGTGGTGTGCCTCTCACAAAGGTGCTTATTCTTAAACTATATATCAGTGCTCCTAGTATCTCCCTCCAACACTAATAACTCATTATGGATATACTTAAGGGCGGATAAACAACTTCCTTTTGTACTTGATCCATGCACAATAATTCTTTCATGAAATTGATCATCATCATCTTCATTTGTACACTAGTGGATGGTTCCACTAATTCTCTACATCATAAAAATAGTAGGAACACAAAACAGAATCAACACAATATATATCATACATTTTAGAAAAAAGAATATCCTCACATACCGCATATAACTCTTTCATGTCTTCCACGTCTCTCTTACGATTTTCCCGCTCTTCTACTAACGCATCTTCAAATTCTTTCTTTTGAATTTTTAACTTCTTCTCAAACTCTTCAATCGTTTCTTTTTGCGTAATCTCATGTTGATGTCATCTCCAACACCACAGACACATCCAACATGGTCATTTGTTCTGATTGTTTATATTAATATATCATGTTATGGTTTTGGAACAAAAGACCCTTCGTGAGAAGGCACAACCAATAAATCCTACACAACATGATAAGATATATATTTTTAATTACCAAAGCGATTTAAACAAAACATAACATACGCATACCAAATCCTACTTATAATTTTCTCAGCGACTTCTCTTGAGGCATCTGAAGTGTAATCTCCATTTGGTCTTTGTCGTGTCCTCTTCCACTTTTCTTGTCATGGTGATGGAGATGGGTTGCCATAATGATTCATGGAGTCCTCATCTCCCATTTTTTTGTATTTATTCATTAATCATTGTTTTATCAAGTTTCCTGTAACCCCCAAGAGACAATTTATGGGGTTATTTGTTTTTTTCCTTGTTCATCTTTCTTGCTTCACTTTTAACCTATTATAAACTTAGGGAAATTATTAACTTGCATGGTTGTATCTATAAATCATAAGCAAATTTTTTTCAGAAAATAAAATTAGTACTAACAAGGAAATCCTCATAACTAAGAGACTTCATAAACGTTTCTAATCCTTCTTCAAAATAAATTTATATCTCATCCACAAATGCTTAAGATCAGGCTTTGGATCACTAATGTAGCCACGTGTGAGCTATGACATAAACCCCCTCCAACACCTACCAGCATGAGTGATCCAATTTTTTTCAACTTATCATCATCGGAAAACTCAAATTTCAATTACGGTTACATCAATAAGTATGTATTAGTAATTATAGAAAGTAATATTTAATTGATGAAAATTAAAATTAAAACCATAATGTTTGTCCATATGCTATCTTTCACATCCTTTGGTGCTTCTGTCGAATCATCTATCAATATACTGACTTTGCTACGTCCAAGGAACGCAACATAACTCTTAAAAATTGAAGAATGATTACCATTAATTATCTGATATACGACATTAAACTTGATCGACAATTTGTTACTCGAGTTGCGGACTTTTGTTAATTTAGCCATCTTTGTGGCACCTCTTTGTTTTCTTTTCTATTTTCTGTCTATAGTTTGAGAATCCTCTGTACGAGTTTCATTTATATAAGTTTTGTCGCTACTAGATGAAGAATATGGTACTTATCTTTTAAAAAAAAAACAATAAAAGATTAATTCAATCTTTTAACAAAACACATGTCATCATACATATTCAACAACAACTACAACATAAACAACAACAACAACATAATAAATGTGTCTTATACATATTCAACAACAATAACATAAACAACAATAAGTTGTAAAAAAAAACATAAAGAAGTACAACATAAAAAATGTGTATAATACACATTAATTCAACAACAGTAACAAAAACTACAACACCAACAACAACATAAACAAGAAACTCTTTCATCTGACCCTATAATACTATTTTCACATATAACCATGAATACAAATATGTCTAATACTCATTCAATAAATAATAACAACAACAACAACAACAAAAATTAATTCAATCTTAACCAAACAAATTAATGTGATCATACACATTCAACAAAAACAACATACACATTCAAGAATAACAACAACCAAAAACATTCATAACAAATGTGTCTAATACACAAATAAGACAGCAACAACAACAACATAACAAATGTGTCTAATACATATTTAACATTAATAGCATAAACAACAACAACAATAACAACATAATAAATGTGTCTAATATACATTAGTTTAACAACAATAACATAAACAATAACAAAATATTAATCCAATCTTAACTAAACAAATGTGATCATACACATTCAACAACAACAACAACAATAACAATAACAACATAACAACAACATAAACATAAACTTTCAAGAACAACAATGTTGTACCCCAAAATTTCCCTCCCATTTTTTACAGAAAGCACAACCCTAGGGTTTCTCAAATATTTAAGATTGGCTCAGGAATCGATCAGACAGATTTTCTCCTTTGGAAGTAAATCAGGAATTAGGGTTTTTTCTCGCATTTCTCAGAAGAAATTGAGTTCTCAGAAATTCAATTGATTTTCACATGTTTTCATGCTCTCTCAAATTTACTGAAAATGAAGTGTTTGTTTGATTCAGGTTAACCAGATAATTTGTGTCTTTTAAAAACATTCGTTTGTTTACGGAATAAACATTTGTTTGTTTATGAAATACAGTGTGTGTTTTGATTGGATTACAGTTGCAAGATTACATAGTTATTGGATTACTTGGAGTTTAAGCTATCTTGATTGGAATTATTGGAATGCAGTTTCAATTATCTTGATCAGGAATCTTAAAGAATTAGTGAAGACACAAAGAGAGAATTACAAGTTACTAACAGTAATGGATTCTATTGGACATCAGATTATCTCATAAATACTTTCTCAATTTTATTTCAAAAAATTGTTACAATAGAATTTATTATTTAAATGCTTTAAGTTTTACAACTTATTGTATTTGAAAATAAATTAATACAATTGTTTGAGTATTTCTCTCTAAATTACAAAGAAAAATCTAAGCCTAAGGATGACTAAGCTTTCATTTCTCCCATGCTTGCCAAAGAATCTCTTGCTTCCTCTGCTTTGCCACTATCCAGTTTGCGCTCACATGAAAGAAAGACAGAAAAACAATTAGTACAGTTAATTAGGCATAAGCAAGAATTTTCAAAAGAAAGAAAAATGTTCATCATTAAAGTTTGCGACTTGGAATGAGAGGGCTATATTCATCACATTCTTATTTGCAAATCACAAGAAGATTTCTCTTCTTGGTTCACAAAAAGAAGAATAGAAAAATGCAAGCAAAGCTGTCCAATTAAAGAATACAAGCAAACATGCAGCAAGCTGTCCAAACAGCAGTACAAGCAAGCAGTGCAAGCAATACAAGCAAGCAAAACAAAGTACAATGCAGCAAATTAGACAGCAACATGTCAAGTAACTAGACAGTAGTATGGCAAGTAACAATGCAGTAGCATAGCAATAAGTACAGCAGTATGGTAAACCAAACAACAAGCAATGGGCTTGTTTCAATAGCCTTTTCATCACTTTCCAAGATTTTGGCAAACTTTTCAGAAAAAGGTGAAAAAAACCATTTTGCTTTTATCATTGAGAGAGGAGAGAGAGGAAAGAAATCACCTAATTTGTTGGAATTGCAAAAAAGGTACAGCTCTGCTATTCTGCCCACAAGCTGTCAAAAAAGCAATCAAGATATAACAGAGAAAAGGCTCAAGCAAAAAGGGAGGAGAACATTTTATAAAACTCAGAAATTTCAACAACAGAAGGGCTCCTCAAAAAACTATCAAAAGCATCCAAGTCCAAACAGTTAAAACAAAAAACTGTAACAAGCAAACATAACCACAAAATCATCCCAGCATTAAACCTGTCACAAACAAAAAACTGGTAACTCATTTCAAAAACCCTTCAACCTGTTAACAAGTTCAAACAACCAAAACATGTTAACAAGTTCAAACAACCAAAACCGGTTAACAAGACCAAACAACCAAACTTGCATAATCAGTTTCCAACAAAACCTGTAATTCAATTCTCAAACCAAAGAACTGTAAAAGGCATCAGGGCTGCAAAACATTCCTAAGGATCCAAACCTGTAACTCATTTCCAATAGTTGGTCCAACCACCACTAACCATTCTCAAAAACTCCCAAAACCTATTAACCATTATCAGAGAAGTATCAAAACTGTAACCATCAAGAACATACAAAGCCCAAAAGACCAGTTCTCAAACCAAAATGTAACAAACATAATAATTTTCAAACAACAAAAGCCTGCAAACTGTCAACAAAAACACTCACAAAACATTCAAACTGTAACCAAAACAAACATAGCCAAGTATCAAAAACTACCATCAACCCCAACATCCCAACATCCCAACATTCCAACAATAACCAACCTTCAACTGTAAAACAGTCCAACATCCTCATCAATCCAAAAACAGTTCAAAAAAACCAAATGACCTAAGAACAATCACAGAGTTTCAAACAAACCTTCAAACTAACCAACAACATCTAACAATCAGAAATATCACATCATCATAAGTCAAAGTTCAAGGGATAGAAAGAAGTCACCAGAAAATCTCACGCTTCGTCATCCTTTCTTCCCTCTCCGTTTATGGCCGCCAAGGAGCGCCATCAGTTCAATCTCACATTCCTCTCCATTCTTCCAGAAAAGTTCCAAAGGTATGTTTCTTTTCAAACCATTTTCTGCATCTCAAAGAATATCACAATAGATTAACAAGCAAAATATGAACAAGATTAACAATAACAGAAATCGTTCAACTTTAAAATCCACAGAATCGTACCATTTAAGGAAGTGAAAAACATTAGCGCTTAGGATGTGAGAGAGAGAGAGAGAGTGCTCCGGTGATGGAAACTGGGGAGGGAGGATCAGATTGAGCTAGTTGAACAGCTTAGGCATGAAACAAAACTTAGGGTTTCCAGAAAAGAAGGGCAAACCAGAGTGAGACCAAGAGGTCAAGGGGGTCGTTTCACTCATGAATCAGGGACGAATAGAGACGATTAAGTGAGAAAGATGAACGAGAGAGAGGCGATAGCAATGATTAGATGCGGTGCCGCTGTAAACAGAAAGGGGGTTCCAAGAACCCTAATCCACTTTTCACCCTAATCAAACATTATGCAAACTTAAGGAATTGGGCCATTTTTGTTTACATTTTCTCAAGCCCACGCGTAATCGCTAGCTCACCCCTTCCCCCCCATTCTGGCCTTGTTTATTTTTGTTTGTTTCAACAATAACATTTAACACCTTTGGGCCTAACACCTTTCAATCCCATTAAGCCCATTTTCACTTGTTTTTTTTTTCAATCTAATTTAATTTGTTTTATTTCTTTGTGTTAATAATATACTAATGATTTTTAAAACTTCATTTTGTAAAATTAATTTAATTTTTTTAATTAGTTTTCTTTTATCATTTTCTTTTTATTAATTTTCTTACACTTAATAAAAACACCAAAAACCTTTAAATTAGTTTTATTTTCTTTCTTTATTTACGTAATTAATAAAATACCAAAAATAAATCAAGATTTAGTTTAATTAGTCTTCTTTCTTTTAGCTTTTTTCTTTTAAAATTAACAAAAAATATAATAAAAGATTTTTTAATTTAAATCATTTTCTTATAAGATTAAGTTTTATTTTTATTTTTTTTAAGTAAATACATTGCATTTCATACTTTATTGATTTCTTTATTTCATAAATTGTCATAGCTTCATATTGAATCGCACAACAATTCGATTTGGTTGTATTATTTGGACATTGTTATTTTTACGTGATTCATCTCCATTTGTAATAATTGTACCCCCATTCTCGGATACTTTTGTAATAGCTTAGACTTTTAATTCCCGCAATTTATTGCTTTCTATATACTGTGTAGTAATTAGGCATGTATGGCAAGATTCAAAAATCAATCGCTAGATGACCTAATCCAAGAATAAATAACTTGAAATCAACACACTTCTCACACGCGCATCTCTAGGGTAACCTTGCTTGTTGCCTCGGAAATACAATCATGTCCCTCGAATATGAGACACTCTAGCAATGACCCTTCGATAAACAAAGACCGTAGTCCCTCGATGACCCTCGATGTTGCCTTCGGTAAAACGATCTCGTCCCTTACAAAAATTTCTAGAGCGTCTCACAAGTTGCTTTCAATGATTGTATAATTGACCCGCGCCTGTCCCTTCACATCTAATGGTGGGGCTTCTTACCAAATCAATGGTAAGGTAGCACCATTAAAAGGAAGAAGAAAAGAACAATTTAAGACCTTTCGAGTAGATAGATTCGCTCTTAGTTACTCGCTTGCTCACGACAAAAACTTTTACACTTACATCTCCATTTCAAAATAATTTCAAAAGACAAAAAATTTTGTATACGTTCTTATAGAGACGAGAACCATTACAAAACCTCTTTTTCAAAACACTTTTCGAAACACGATTCACAAACACCTCTTTGAACTATTTTTCGAAACAAAACTTTGTATATGTTCTTATATAGACGAGAACCATTACAAAGAAACTTTCCAAAATACTTTCAAAACCCACACCACAAGCACACAATCAAACAAAAGCAAGTGATCTAAACGAGTAACTAAGAGCCCATGGAAAACCATGGATGAAAATGGTGCTAACACCTTCCCTTTTCATAATCTACCCCCCGAACCCGAGAAAATTCTCGAAAGGTCTTTCCTGTGCTTTTTTACCTTTCCTTTTGGATAAAAGAAAAGTCGGTGGCGACTCTTGCTAACCGCACAAGTGCGAACGAAACGTAAAACCTCAAGTCAGTTCTCCCACCGCATCACAGAACTGGCGAATCTGCTGGGGACCAAATAAAAAGTGGGGTTACCTTAGGGTTTTAGATCACCTTTACATGGTTATCTTGTTTGATTTGTATGATTTACATTTTTGGTTCCTTGTTTGGGTTTGTTTTAAATCCTACACCCAGATTTGGGGACACCTTTTAGGTAAGTAGCAATAAACTGTGAGGGAACTGTGCGGGGTATACCGACAAGGAGAGTACGGGGCCGCCGCGTGGTGTCATGAAACATCAACTGACCTTAGAACCTTACTTGACCAACTTGGCCTTTTAGGACGTCGTGAGATGACCGGTTTCTGTGTAGAGCTGAAAATTGGTAGATACTCGATACTACACTCATTGAGGGTTGTTTCCTTGGAATATTTCGGTCGCTGATAAGAGGCTAAATTGAAACAATGAACAAGGAAACAATCCAGTGATATTGAGCTCCTTAGAACCCGGTTACTATTTCTAGGACAGGTTGAGCCGACTAGACTTCAAGAGGGTACTTACCTACAAACTCCATGCAAGCCTAAACCTAAGGACTTGTCTGCTTTATGTGAATATGATTATTTGTATATAAACTTGCTTACTTCGCATATCTGTACATAACATCATAACATCATACCATAGCATTTTCAATAACCATTTCAAGGATCTCGAGGGTCTTTGATGCAGGGTCACGTTGAACCAGACGTCTACCAAAGGGCAAGAGGATTCATTTTCCTCTAAACGAACGCCGTCAAAGATCAAGTTACAACAACTCGAGTCAAAGGATATGACCCACTTGACATGGTGAGCTTGATTCTCGTGGAAAGACATCCACTGATACGAAGCTCTTCAATCAAAGATGTTGATCGAAATTCAACTTCTAACATTTTCTTGTGTTTACCCTGCGAGATCTTTGAAAACATGCATCCACATATCATGCATCACATCATGACAGGTTTCTCCCCTTCAGGTCTCTTTATATTCCTACTGTTTATTTCAGTAGAGATGGCTCTAGAGAAGACTATCAAAGACATCCAGGCTCAAAACGCTCAACTTCAAGAAATGTTCTTGAACCTGTCCAAGGGACAGGAAGAGGTGAAAGCTCTCATCACAAGGGACATGATCATGGGGAATCCTGAGGGCAACAAAGATAATCAGTTGGAGCTGCTGCGAACTGAGATAGCCATAATGAAAATCCAGATGATGGGACAACTGGTGGGCCAGATGGCTCTCATCCAGAACTTGGCACAAGGGCAAGAGAAGCTGAGAGTCCTCATCAACAAACTGCATCGGGATGAATGTAACCAAATGGGGCAGACGACTAAGGTTGAGGATCGAGTTATCATTCAGCCTCCTTTGAGACAAGAAACTGAGAGAAAACCTCCCCAGTTTTCTTCAGGGTCACAAGCCCAACAACAACCTCACCAACGTCAACAGGGTAACCGACGTAAACATAATACATCTGGAAGACGCTTCACTGAGATTAACATGTCATTATCTCAAGTGCTGCAACGCTTGTTGGAAGTCAAGATGATTGTATTAAGGGACCCCCCTCGGAATCCCAACACAGCCATTCTAGGGTATAATCCAAATGCAAGATGTGTGTTTCACTCAAACAATCCTGGACATGACACCGATAGCTGTTGGGCATTGAGAAACAAAATTCAAGATCTGATTAAAGAAACAACGCTGGAGTTCACACAAGATGGCCATATGAAAATCTTCCGCTGAGGGCTCTCCGCCTAAAATGACGAGTTCAAACAAAGAGGCTTATGTTCATTTTGAATTTCCATTTGTAATTTCTTTTGTTATTCAAACAATTATCTGTTATTGTCAAACTTTCTTTCATTAATGCATTGCGTATGTTTGTCTTGAATTATTTCATTTTCATTACATTTTAACTATGCTTTTTACTCACTTTACGACATTCAACTCTTGCTAAAAGTTACAAGCCTTTAGAGGGAGGATGACGAAAAACAATGCCATAATCTCATACAGTATGCTTTTGGACAGACCTTGCTGATGATGTACAGGCGTTTCTTTCAAATCCTAAACACTGGAGTTATAAGCAAGATAATCCCTAGTCAACCCCTTCGAGCCAAAGAAGTAGAAGTTTTCTGTTTTAACACAAATTGAAACCTTTAATCAAAACCTGGGGCAGGGTAGTCTCTCAGTTAATTCAAATGCGTGTTAAAGTTGCAAACTCTCATCTCGTAATACAATGAATGACATCAAAAACACTCCTTTGGAATCAAAAGACGGTGATGATTCCTTATCACATAGGCAGTCATTATCTCTCAAAAAAGAAAAGCCCAGTGAGTCGAAACATACAAAGGAGACTTAAGAAAACTGGGGCATCCCGCTGACTGTAATCTCAAAAACAGGAACAGTCAGGAAAAAATTAGGGATAACAAATCAAAAGAAAGAGGTCACTACAAATCCTCAACAAAAATAATGTTGCAAAAATGACTGCCTTCCAACAAATTCAACTTGTGTGAACCATCACCAAAATGTCATTCCAGACTTAATTGGAGTTCAACGCACAATTAACTGAGTTTAGGACTGAAGAACATCACGAAGAGCGGGTGGGTACAAATATACTTTGAGCCTTTATCCTTTGTTTCTTAAACCGTGAACCAAGCCACGTTACAGCCCTTCAAAAGTCCTAATTGAAGCGTGGGTTAGTTCGAAAGCATACTGTTACAAAAGGTATCCTGACTCCTGTAAGGCCTTGCTCTAAATCCTGAGTTGAATTTTTCTTACAAAAGTTTTCTGCTAAAAAGCGCATTTTCAAAATTTCAAGACAAGCATAAAATTTGCATTATTTGAATATCGTTGTTTGCATATGGATATTTGTTTGACAGCGAAGAAATTCACACAGTGAATATCCGATGAACGAAAGCTCTCTCAGTGAACAAAATCACTTCAAGTGGGATGACACTTCCGTTGCAAAAAAATCTCCTATCAACAGAGGGACATGACATGTCATTGTCCAGTACACCTGGGGTAGTCCAGTCAAGATTTCAAGAAATCTCTCAAATGCGGAGTAACCAGGGGCAAGTCTCTTTCCCCGTCACTTGGGGAATTGAATGTCAATCCCTACAGAGGGTTACATATAGTCAAACACTTTATGGCAAAGCCATAAACACTCGCTACTTGGGGAAGCGACAAATCTCTCCAAAATCCTTCTCATAAGAGGACTCCCAGCCAGAGTTTCAATCTTTGATGACCTCTTCCCAGCTAAGTCGACCTCAAGAATTCCTGAGAATTTCTTCCCATTGAAGTCTCCAGAATTTTCACTATCGGAAACGAAGAATTCAACTCTTTTCTCCAGCACCAATTCAGGATTTATTTTCCCCAGCGAGAGATCATCTTGAAAACATTGCATATCCGCACATCAAGACATCATACAACGCTGTCTCATTTATTTTGAGAACGACATTGTTTGATATGTGTCATGCAACTAACCTTTACCTTTCAGGAAGGATGCAATCAAATTCTCACGAAATTCAAGCTATGAAGCTTGGACCACGACCAGATAGTAGTTCATCCAACTTTCCTCTTCAACAAAGAGGATTCCTCAATAGAATAACGGACGACCGAAGTTCCCAAAATTCAACAGAGATGATTCCTCAGTAGAATAACGGACGACCGAAGTTCCCAAAATTCAACAGAGACGGTACCCCAGTAGAATAACGGACGACTGAAGCTCCTAAAATTTTATTTCTCTCAAGACAAAAGATCAACATTTCCCAGCGGAGTCCTCCTCAAACAACGACACAGGAATCCCCAGCGGAAACATTCTAAGCAAAGTTTAAAAGGCACACATGCTCTTCAATAGCAGTCCAGAATTTATTTTCCCCGACATCTGTTGAAGATTTCCAAGACTTTCGTCTGGCTCAGTTAAATCGATTCTAAGATTTTTCTGATTCTTATCCAGTCAAATTTAATTCAAGACCTTCTCTGGCTCAGTCAGATCGACACTAAGATCTCCCTGATTCTTATTCCAGTTGAAGATATTCCAAGACTTTCGTCTGGCTCAGTTAAATCGATTCTAGGATTTTTCTGATTCTTATCCAGTTAAAGTTAATTCAAGACCTTCTATGGCTCAGTCAGATCGACACTAAGATCTCCCTGATTCTTATTCCAGTTGAAGATATTCCAAGACTTTCGTCTGGCTCAGTTAAATCAATTCTAAGATTTTTCTGATTCTTATCTAGTCAAAGTTAATTCAAGACCTTCTCTGGCTCAGTCAGATCGACACTAAGGTCTCCCTGATTCTTATTCCAGTTGAAGATATTCCAAGACTTTCGTCTGGCTCAGTTAAATCGATTCTAAGATTTTTCTGATTCTTATCCAGTCAAAGTTAATTCAAGACCTTCTCTGGTTCAGTCAGATCGACACTAAGATCTCTCTGGTCCTCATCCCAGTGGGAGATATTCCAGACTTTTACTGTTTCAGATAAATATCTCAACGGTTTATTCTGATTCACTTCCAGATTTTTATTAGTTCAGAAAAATCTCTCAACGGTTTATTCTGATTCATTCTCTGTTCAGATCCAGTTCAAACTTTCCGTCAACAATCACCTTTAGATGGCATCTTTAAAACCATTTCCATACATAATCTCTACAGCACATCATTAAGATCCCCAACAGAGCTCGAACTATCAACCACAGTGGAAATCATCCGGTTTCTCCAAATCCCCCAACAAGTTATCTTAAAGCCTGGAAATCAACCAGATAACAGTTAACTTTTATCCCCAACCTAGGATAATTCCCCAGAAGATTGGCATACACCCAAACTCCTGATATCCCCGTCAGAATGAAGATTCAAATTCTTGACTCCCCAGAAGATTGGCATACACCCAAGCTCCTGATATCCCCGTCAGAATGAAGATTCTCATTCTTGACTCCCAGAAGATTGGCATACACCCAAACTCCTGATATCCCCGTCAAAATGAAGATTCTCATTCTTGACTCCCAAAAGATTGGCATACAACCAAACTCCTGATATCCCTGTCAGAATGAAGATTCTCATTCTTGACTCCCAGAAGATTGGCATACACCCAAGCTCCTGATATCCCCGTCAGAATGAAGATTCTCATTCTTGACTCCCCAGAAGATTGGCATACACCCGAGCTCCTAATATCTCCAGCAGAATGAAGATTCTCATTCTTAAAGTGGCATACAACCCGAGCTCCTGATATCTCCAACAAAATGAAGATTCTCATTCTTAAAGTGGCATACAACCCGAGCTCCTGATATCTCCAATAGAATGAAGATTCTCATTCTTAAAGTGGCATACAACCCGAGCTCCTGATATCTCCAACAGAATGAAGATTTTCATTCTTAAAGTGGCATACAACTCGAGCTCCTGATATCTCCAACAGAATGAAGATTCTCATTCTTAAAGTGGCATACAACCCGAGCTCCTGATATCTCCAACAGAATGAAGATTCTCATTCTTAAAGTGGCATACAACTCGAGCTCCTGATATCTCCAATAGAATGAAGATTCTCATTCTTAAAGTGGCATACAACTCGAGCTCCTGATATCTCCAATAGAATGAAGATTCTCATTCTTAAAGTGGCATACAAACCAAGCTCCTGATATCCCCAACAGAATGAAGATTCTCATTCTTAAAGTGGCGTACAACCCAAACTCCTGAACTTTTTCCAAACAGGAATAAGCTTTTCCCTAGAGTCCTGAGCTTACTCTCTAGCAGGATAGCTACTCCCCAACAATATAGCTATTCCCCACAGAGTTTTTACTCCCCAACTGAATGAAGATTCTCATTCTTGATTCCCCGGTGAAGTTTCCAAAGTCTTCATTACTCCCCAGCATTGAATTTGTTAGATTTTTTTAAATCCCCTGCAGATCGAAGATTCTCATTCCTAGTTCCCCGCATAAGCCATCAAAGTTTTCCTTATTCTCCAGCAGATCAAGGTTTTCCTTTATTCGACCTCCAGTAGAGATCACCAGAGTTTCCTTATTCCCCAGCAGAGTAATGATTCCCATTGCGTAATCCCCAACCATAGTCATCAAAGTTCTCGGGATTCCCCAAGCAGGTCTCTCAAATAGCACTTGGCATTATTCTCACAGCAGAATGTTTATCATCCTCCAACTCCAAAGACTTGAAGGATCCCTATATCCCCAGGAAAGTCGTAAAGGATTTTATTATCCCCACAAAAGTTGTCAAAGTTTTTGATAATCCCCGCGAGTTGCCAAGGATTTTCTATCCCCGACAGTAGTCAGCAAGGTTTTCTCATCCTCAGCAATCAAAGATTTTGAATCTCCAACAACGGCCAAGGATTTATTTTCCCCGGCAACAGTCAAAGGATTGTATTATTTCCAGCTATCAAGGATTTATTTTCCTCCGCAATACAGCTAATCAGCTTACATGCGCTTACATTACATTCATATATCATAAACATTGATAAAACACATATATTGCATCATGCATTTCATGCAACATAACTTTGTGTTTCGGCTAACATTTTACCCTTTTCAGGATAAGATTAATAAGCTACCAATATAAAATCATGATACATCTTAGAGATGCTCCAGACACAGATGCTATTCTATTGCTTATTCAGATTCAAAGCTCAGAAAACAACTTAGAGATGCTCCAGACACGGATTCTATTCTATTGCTTATTCAGATACAGCTCAGAGATGCTCCAGACACGGATGCTATTCTGTAGCTTATTCAAATACAAGATTCAGATACAGTCCATATACGCTCCAGACACGGTAGCCATGCTGTCACTTATTCTGACTTTTTCCCCAGCCCAGAGTTTCTCCAGACACGGATGCCCTTCTGTTGCCTATTCAGAATACAGACCCAATCTCCAGATACAACTCATATACGTTCCAGATACGGATACCATTCTGATGTTCATTCTCTTGATGTTCAACAAACAGTCTTGGATGGCATATTTAAGTCCATCTATAACAAGATTCAATCATCTCCAAATGGCATCTTTAAGGCCATTCCCTCAACCATATTTTGACGAGTGCAAATTTACGGGCACTATAGTGTCCAATCATCTTTTACCTTCGAGTCACGAACGGCAAAACTCGTTGATCTAACTCTTTAGGTTCAAGAAGATTGAACAGGGGCAGCTGTTGTACCCCAAAATTTGCCCTCCCAATTTTTATAGAAAGCACAACCCTAGGGTTTCTCAAATATTTAAGATTGGCTCAGGAATCGATCAGACAGATTTTCTCCTTTGGCAGTAAATTAGGAATTAGAGTTTTTTCTCGCATTTCTCAGAAGAAATTGAGTTCTTAGAAATTCAATTGATTTTCACATGTTTTCATGCTCTCTCAAATTTACTGAAAAGGCAGTGTTTGTTTGATTCAGGTTAACCAGATAATTTGAGTCTTTTAAAAACATTCGTTTGTTTATGGAATAAACATTTGTTTGTTTATGAAATACACAGTGCGTGTTTTGATTGGATTACAGTTGCAAGATTACAGAGTTATTGGATTATTTGGAGTTTAAGCTATCTTGATTGGAATTATTGGCATGCAGTTTCAATTATCTTGATCAGGAATCTTAAAGAATTAGTGAAGACACAAAGAGAGAATTACAAGTTACTAACATTAATGGATTCTATTGGACATCATATTATCTCATAAAGACTTTCTCCATTTTATTTCAAAAAATTGTTACAATACAATTTATTATTTAAATGCTTTAAGTTTTACAACTTATTGTATTTGAAAAATAAACTAATACAATTGTTTGAGTATTTCTCTCTAAATTACAAAGAAAAATCTAAGCCTAAGGATGACTAAGCTTCCATTTCTCCCATGCTTGCCAAATAATATCTTGCTTCCTCTGCTTTGCCACCATCCAGTTTGCGCTCACATGAAAGAAAGACAGAAAAAAATCAGTACAGTTAATTAGGCATAAGCAAGAATTTTCAAAAGAAAGAAAATGTTCATCATTAAAGTTTGCGACTTGGAATGAGAGGGCTATATTCATCACATTCTTATTTGCAAATCACAAGAAGATTTCTCTTCTTGGTTCACAAAAAGAAGAATAAAAAAATGCAAGCAAAGCTGTCCAATTAAAGAATACAAGCAAACATGCAACAAGCTGTCCAAACAGCAGTACAAGCAAGCAGTGCAAGCAATACAAGCAAGCAAAACAAAGTACAATGCAACAAATTAGACAGCAGCATGGCAAGTAACTAGACAGCAGCATGGCAAGTAACAATGCAGTAGCATAGCAATAAGTACAGCAGTATGGTAAACCAAACAACAAGCAAGGGGCTTATTTCAATAGCCTTTTCATCACTTTCCAAGATTTTGGCAAACTTTTCAGAAAAAGGTGAAAAAAAGCATTTTGCTTTTATCATTGAGAGAGGAGAGAGAGGAAATAAATCACCTAATTTGTTGGAATTGCAAAAAAGGTACAACTCTGCTATTCTGCCCACAAGCTGTCAAAAAAGCAATCAAGATATAACAGAGAAAAGGCTCAAGCAAAAAGGGAGGAGAACATTTTATAAAACTCAGAAATTTCAACAACATAAGGGCTCCTCAAAAAACCATCAAAAGCATCCAAGTCCAAACAGTTAAAACAAAAAACTGTAACAAGCAAACATAACCACAAAATCATCCCAGCATTAAACCTGTCACCAACAAAAAACTGGTAACTCATTTCAAAAACCCTTCAACCTGTTAACAAGTTCAAACAACCAAAACCTGTTAACAAGTTCAAACAACCAAAACCGGTTAACAAGACCAAACAGCCAAACCTGCATAATCAGTTTCCAACAAAACCTGTAATTCAATTCTCAAACCAAAGAACTGTAAATGGCATCAGGGCTGCAAAACATTCCTAAGGATCCAAACCTGTAACTCATTTCCAATAGTTGGTCCAACCACCACTAACCATTCTCAAAAACTCCCAAAACCTATTAACCATTATCAGAGAAGTATCAAAACTGTGACCATCAAGAACATACCAAGCCCAAAAGACCAGTTCTCAAACCAAACTGTAACAAACATAACAATTTTCAAACAACAAAAGCCTGCAAACTGTCAACAAAAACACTCACAAAACATTCAAATTGTAACCAAAACAAACAGAACCAAGTATCAAAAACTACCATCAACATCCCAACATCCCAACATTCCAACAATAACAAACCTTCAACTGTAAAACAGTCCAACATCCTCATCAATCCAAAAACAGTTCAAAAAAACCAAATGACCTAAGAACAATCACAGAGTTTCAAACAAACCTTCAAACTAACCAACAACATCTAACAATCAGAAATATCACATCATCATCAGTCAAAGTTCAAGGGATAGAAAGAAGTCACCGGAAAAGCTCACGCTTTGTCATCCTTTCTTCCCTCCCCGTTTCTGGCTGCCAAGGAGCGCCATCAGTTCAATCTCACATTCCTCTCCATTCTTCCAGAAAATTTTCAAAGGTATGTTTCTTTTCAAACCATTTTCTGCATCTCAAAGCATAGCACAATAGATTAACAAGCAAAACATGAACAAGATTAACAATAACAGAAATCGTTCAACTTCAAAATCCACAGAATCATACCTTTTAAGGAAGCGAAAAACATTAGCGCTTAGGATGTGAGAGAGAGAGAGAGTGCTCCGGTGATGGAAACTGGGGAGGGAGGATCAGATTGAGCTAGTTGAACAGCTTAGGCATGAAACGAAACTTAGGGTTTCCAGAAAAGAAGGACAAACCAGAGTGAGACCAAGAGGTCAAGGAGGTCGTTTCACTCATGAATCAGGGACGAATAAGGACGATTAAGTGAGAAAGATGAACGAGAGAGAGGCGATAGCAACGATCAGAAGCGGCGCCGCTGTAAACAGAAAGGGGGTTCCAAGAACCCTAATCCACTTTTCACCCTAATCAAACATTATGCAAACTTAAGGAATTGGGCCATTTTTGTTTACATTTTCTCAAGCCCACGCGTAATCGCTAGCTCACCCCCCCCCCCCCCCCATTCTGGCCTTGTTTATTTTTGTTTGTTTCAATAATAACATATAACACCTTTGGGCCTAACACCTTTCAATCCCATTAAGCCCATTTTCACTTGTTTTTGTTTCAATCTAATTTAATTTGTTTTATTTATTTGTGTTAATAATATACTTATGATTTTTAAAACTTCATTTTGTAAAATTAATTTGATTTTTTTAATTAGTTTTCTTTTATCATTTTCTTTTTATTAATTTTCTTACACTTAATAAAAACACCAAAAACCTTTAAATTAGTTTTATTTTCTTTCTTTATTTATGTAATTAATAAAATACCCAAAAAAAAAATCAAGATTTAGTTTAATAAGTCTTCTTTCTTTAAGCTTTTTTCTTTTAAAATTAACAAAAAATTTAATAAAAGATTTTTTAATTTAAATCATTTTCTTATTAGATTAAGTTTTATTTTTATTTTTTTAACTAAATACATTGCATTTCATACTTTATTGATTTCTTTATTTCATAAATTGTCATAGCTTCATATTGAATCGCACAACAATTCGATTTGGTTGTATTATTTGGACATTGTTATTTTTACGTGATTCATCCCCATTTGTAATAATTCTACCCCCATTCCTGGATACTTTTGTAACAGCTTAGACTTTTAATTCCCACAATTTATTATTTTCTATATACTGTGTAGTAATTAGACATGTATGACAAGATTCAAAAATCAATCGCTAGATGACCTAATCCAAGAATAAATAACTTTAAATCAATATACTTCTCACACGCGCACCTCTAGGGTAACCTTGCTTGTTGCCTCGGAAATACAATCATGTCCCTCGAATATGAGACACTCTATCAATGACCCTTCGATAAACAAAGATCGTAGTCCCTCGATGACCCTCGATGTTGCCTTCGGTAAAACAATCTCGTCCCTTACAAAAATTGCTAGAGCGTCTCACAAGTTACTTTCAATGATTGTATAATTGACCCGCGCCTGTCCCTTCACATCCAATGGCGGGGCTTCTTACCAAATAAATGGTAAGGTAGAACCATTAAAAGGAATAAGAAAAGAACAACTTAAGACCTTTCGAGTAGATAGATTCGCTCTTAGTTACTCGCTTGCTCACGACAAAAACTTTTACACTTACATCTCCATTTCAAAACAATTTCAAAAGACAAAACATTTTGTATACGTTCTTATAGAGACGAGAACCATTACAAAACTCTTTTTCAAAACACTTTTCGAAACACGATTAACAAACACCTCTTTGAACTATTTTTCGAAACAAAACTTTGTATATGTTCTTATAGAGACGAGAACCATTACAAAGAAACTTTCTAAAATACTTTCAAAACCCACACCACAAGCACACAATTAAACAAAAGCAAGTGATCTAAACGAGTAACTAAGAGCCCATGGAAAACCATGGATGAAAAGGGTTCTAACACCTTCCCTTTTCATAGTCTACCCCCCGAACCCGAGAAAATTCTCGAAAGGTCTTTCCTGTGCTTTTTTACCTTTCCTTTTGAATAAAAGAAAAGTCGGTGGCGACTCTTTCTAACCGCACAAGTGCGAACGAAACGCAAAACCTCAACTCAGTTCTCCCACCGCATCACAAACAACAACATAAAATATTCAACATAAACATAAATCATTCAACATCAATACAAAAACATAAACATCAATAACAATGGCAACTAAAATTTACTAGATGCGCGGGGAAAAATTTATGTACCGGAAACATGATGAATAATTAAAAAAGCTAAATAAATGTTGGTAAGCCAAGAATGACTCCTCCTTGACGGTTGTTAAGCCAAGGATGATGAATTTGGTGTCATCTTCCTCCTCGATGGTACGTAAGCCAAGAACGATGAAGTTGGTTAAACGATGAAGATGAAGATGACATTGGTTGAAAAAGGGTTTGGTTTCATCTTGTTTCGTTAATGGACGAAGAAGATGTAGATGTCATTAATTGAAAATGGTGTTGCTTCGAAATGTTAGGGTAGAAAAGGTTTCGCTAATGAAAATGAAAAAAGGGTAACTAAAGAGACAAGCTAGCTATGTTTCTTGTAAATTAATAAAGCATTCCACCACGATCACTTAAAACAATTGTGGTGATATATGCTTTACTTAATGAAATTTTATAAAAAAGAATCTGTTTTTAAGCATTTAAAAATTGAAAAATAAAATGAAAGGAAAAAACTTAGGTGTATTTTCTTAGGTGTGTTTATGCTTTTTTCCAATAAAAAAATGACAAGAGTATAATTTCCTCTTACACATATGCAATTTCTTTCTATTTTTACTCCTTAAAGATATTTAGGTATATTAGTCATATTTTTATTAGAGAAAAGTATGAACCACACCTATGAAATTGTATCTAAGTATTCTCCAATAAAAATATATCACAATGATTGGATTAAACAACTATAGTGATATCACATTTATTTTTTATTTAAAGATAAATCAAAACGAAAGACGCATATATGTTAAGGTTACAAATATCACCATGGTTGGTCTAACCAACCATGATAATATGTTAAAATTTTATAATCGAAAATAAAAAAATTTTAACGCCCAAGTTTAAAGATGTCACCACAGTCCTTCAAATGACCGTGGTAACGTGAATATTGTTGTATATACTTTTT